>WQNJ02000024.1:7424746-7429746 GCA_016584745.2 Phylloscopus trochilus trochilus | reverse complement strand
CTAACCCTAACCCTAACCCTAACCCTAACCCTAACCCTAACCCTAACCCTAACCCTAACCCTAACCCTAACCCTAACCCTAACCCTAACCCTAACCCTAACCCTAACCCTAACCCTAACCCTAACCCTAACCCTAACCCTAACCCTAACCCTAACCCTAACCCTAACCCTAACCCTAACCCTAACCCTAACCCTAACCCTAACCCTAACCCTAACCCTAACCCTAACCCTAACCCTAACCCTAACCCTAACCCTAACCCTAACCCTAACCCTAACCCTAACCCTAACCCTAACCCTAACCCTAACCCTAACCCTAACCCTAACCCTAACCCTAACCCTAACCCTAACCCTAACCCTAACCCTAACCCTAACCCTAACCCTAACCCTAACCCTAACCCTAACCCTAACCCTAACCCTAACCCTAACCCTAACCCTAACCCTAACCCTAACCCTAACCCTAACCCTAACCCTAACCCTAACCCTAACCCTAACCCTAACCCTAACCCTAACCCTAACCCTAACCCTAACCCTAACCCTAACCCTAACCCTAACCCTAACCCTAACCCTAACCCTAACCCTAACCCTAACCCTAACCCTAACCCTAACCCTAACCCTAACCCTAACCCTAACCCTAACCCTAACCCTAACCCTAACCCTAACCCTAACCCTAACCCTAACCCTAACCCTAACCCTAACCCTAACCCTAACCCTAACCCTAACCCTAACCCTAACCCTAACCCTAACCCTAACCCTAACCCTAACCCTAACCCTAACCCTAACCCTAACCCTAACCCTAACCCTAACCCTAACCCTAACCCTAACCCTAACCCTAACCCTAACCCTAACCCTAACCCTAACCCTAACCCTAACCCTAACCCTAACCCTAACCCTAACCCTAACCCTAACCCTAACCCTAACCCTAACCCTAACCCTAACCCTAACCCTAACCCTAACCCTAACCCTAACCCTAACCCTAACCCTAACCTAACCCTAACCCTAACCCTAACCCTAACCCTAACCCTAACCCTAACCCTAACCCTAACCCTAACCCTAACCCTAACCCTAACCCTAACCCTAACCCTAACCCTAACCCTAACCCTAACCCTAACCCTAACCCTAACCCTAACCCTAACCCTAACCCTAACCCTAACCCTAACCCTAACCCTAACCCTAACCCTAACCCTAACCCTAACCCTAACCCTAACCCTAACCCTAACCCTAACCCTAACCCTAACCCTAACCCTAACCCTAACCCTAACCCTAACCCTAACCCTAACCCTAACCCTAACCCTAACCCTAACCCTAACCCTAACCCTAACCCTAACCCTAACCCTAACCCTAACCCTAACCCTAACCCTAACCCTAACCCTAACCCTAACCCTAACCCTAACCCTAACCCTAACCCTAACCCTAACCCTAACCCTAACCCTAACCCTAACCCTAACCCTAACCCTAACCCTAACCCTAACCCTAACCCTAACCCTAACCCTAACCCTAACCCTAACCCTAACCCTAACCCTAACCCTAACCCTAACCCTAACCCTAACCCTAACCCTAACCCTAACCCTAACCCTAACCCTAACCCTAACCCTAACCCTAACCCTAACCCTAACCCTAACCCTAACCCTAACCCTAACCCTAACCCTAACCCTAACCCTAACCCTAACCCTAACCCTAACCCTAACCCTAACCCTAACCCTAACCCTAACCCTAACCCTAACCCTAACCCTAACCCTAACCCTAACCCTAACCCTAACCCTAACCCTAACCCTAACCCTAACCCTAACCCTAACCCTAACCCTAACCCTAACCCTAACCCTAACCCTAACCCTAACCCTAACCCTAACCCTAACCCTAACCCTAACCCTAACCCTAACCCTAACCCTAACCCTAACCCTAACCCTAACCCTAACCCTAACCCTAACCCTAACCCTAACCCTAACCCTAACCCTAACCCTAACCCTAACCCTAACCCTAACCCTAACCCTAACCCTAACCCTAACCCTAACCCTAACCCTAACCCTAACCCTAACCCTAACCCTAACCCTAACCCTAACCCTAACCCTAACCCTAACCCTAACCCTAACCCTAACCCTAACCCTAACCCTAACCCTAACCCTAACCCTAACCCTAACCCTAACCCTAACCCTAACCCTAACCCTAACCCTAACCCTAACCCTAACCCTAACCCTAACCCTAACCCTAACCCTAACCCTAACCCTAACCCTAACCCTAACCCTAACCCTAACCCTAACCCTAACCCTAACCCTAACCCTAACCCTAACCCTAACCCTAACCCTAACCCTAACCCTAACCCTAACCCTAACCCTAACCCTAACCCTAACCCTAACCCTAACCCTAACCCTAACCCTAACCCTAACCCTAACCCTAACCCTAACCCTAACCCTAACCCTAACCCTAACCCTAACCCTAACCCTAACCCTAACCCTAACCCTAACCCTAACCCTAACCCTAACCCTAACCCTAACCCTAACCCTAACCCTAACCCTAACCCTAACCCTAACCCTAACCCTAACCCTAACCCTAACCCTAACCCTAACCCTAACCCTAACCCTAACCCTAACCCTAACCCTAACCCTAACCCTAACCCTAACCCTAACCCTAACCCTAACCCTAACCCTAACCCTAACCCTAACCCTAACCCTAACCCTAACCCTAACCCTAACCCTAACCCTAACCCTAACCCTAACCCTAACCCTAACCCTAACCCTAACCCTAACCCTAACCCTAACCCTAACCCTAACCCTAACCCTAACCCTAACCCTAACCCTAACCCTAACCCTAACCCTAACCCTAACCCTAACCCTAACCCTAACCCTAACCCTAACCCTAACCCTAACCCTAACCCTAACCCTAACCCTAACCCTAACCCTAACCCTAACCCTAACCCTAACCCTAACCCTAACCCTAACCCTAACCCTAACCCTAACCCTAACCCTAACCCTAACCCTAACCCTAACCCTAACCCTAACCCTAACCCTAACCCTAACCCTAACCCTAACCCTAACCCTAACCCTAACCCTAACCCTAACCCTAACCCTAACCCTAACCCTAACCCTAACCCTAACCCTAACCCTAACCCTAACCCTAACCCTAACCCTAACCCTAACCCTAACCCTAACCCTAACCCTAACCCTAACCCTAACCCTAACCCTAACCCTAACCCTAACCCTAACCCTAACCCTAACCCTAACCCTAACCCTAACCCTAACCCTAACCCTAACCCTAACCCTAACCCTAACCCTAACCCTAACCCTAACCCTAACCCTAACCCTAACCCTAACCCTAACCCTAACCCTAACCCTAACCCTAACCCTAACCCTAACCCTAACCCTAACCCTAACCCTAACCCTAACCCTAACCCTAACCCTAACCCTAACCCTAACCCTAACCCTAACCCTAACCCTAACCCTAACCCTAACCCTAACCCTAACCCTAACCCTAACCCTAACCCTAACCCTAACCCTAACCCTAACCCTAACCCTAACCCTAACCCTAACCCTAACCCTAACCCTAACCCTAACCCTAACCCTAACCCTAACCCTAACCCTAACCCTAACCCTAACCCTAACCCTAACCCTAACCCTAACCCTAACCCTAACCCTAACCCTAACCCTAACCCTAACCCTAACCCTAACCCTAACCCTAACCCTAACCCTAACCCTAACCCTAACCCTAACCCTAACCCTAACCCTAACCCTAACCCTAACCCTAACCCTAACCCTAACCCTAACCCTAACCCTAACCCTAACCCTAACCCTAACCCTAACCCTAACCCTAACCCTAACCCTAACCCTAACCCTAACCCTAACCCTAACCCTAACCCTAACCCTAACCCTAACCCTAACCCTAACCCTAACCCTAACCCTAACCCTAACCCTAACCCTAACCCTAACCCTAACCCTAACCCTAACCCTAACCCTAACCCTAACCCTAACCCTAACCCTAACCCTAACCCTAACCCTAACCCTAACCCTAACCCTAACCCTAACCCTAACCCTAACCCTAACCCTAACCCTAACCCTAACCCTAACCCTAACCCTAACCCTAACCCTAACCCTAACCCTAACCCTAACCCTAACCCTAACCCTAACCCTAACCCTAACCCTAACCCTAACCCTAACCCTAACCCTAACCCTAACCCTAACCCTAACCCTAACCCTAACCCTAACCCTAACCCTAACCCTAACCCTAACCCTAACCCTAACCCTAACCCTAACCCTAACCCTAACCCTAACCCTAACCCTAACCCTAACCCTAACCCTAACCCTAACCCTAACCCTAACCCTAACCCTAACCCTAACCCTAACCCTAACCCTAACCCTAACCCTAACCCTAACCCTAACCCTAACCCTAACCCTAACCCTAACCCTAACCCTAACCCTAACCCTAACCCTAACCCTAACCCTAACCCTAACCCTAACCCTAACCCTAACCCTAACCCTAACCCTAACCCTAACCCTAACCCTAACCCTAACCCTAACCCTAACCCTAACCCTAACCCTAACCCTAACCCTAACCCTAACCCTAACCCTAACCCTAACCCTAACCCTAACCCTAACCCTAACCCTAACCCTAACCCTAACCCTAACCCTAACCCTAACCCTAACCCTAACCCTAACCCTAACCCTAACCCTAACCCTAACCCTAACCCTAACCCTAACCCTAACCCTAACCCTAACCCTAACCCTAACCCTAACCCTAACCCTAACCCTAACCCTAACCCTAACCCTAACCCTAACCCTAACCCTAACCCTAACCCTAACCCTAACCCTAACCCTAACCCTAACCCTAACCCTAACCCTAACCCTAACCCTAACCCTAACCCTAACCCTAACCCTAACCCTAACCCTAACCCTAACCCTAACCCTAACCCTAACCCTAACCCTAACCCTAACCCTAACCCTAACCCTAACCCTAACCCTAACCCTAACCCTAACCCTAACCCTAACCCTAACCCTAACCCTAACCCTAACCCTA